>CARXXK010000004.1:24182426-24213563 GCA_949089665.1 Macrosiphum euphorbiae | reverse complement strand
TCGGTAAAAACGTTATTTATTTTCAATTTCGTGTATTCCATCATATCATTACATATAAGATTTGAATAAGTAACGCATATTATAAAGTTTGCCGTCGACACTCGACTTTAGAAAGTAGGGTGGGTGCCCGTCGACGCTACGTGAAATCAATATTTAAAAATATAAATCGATTTCGCACTATCATCCGCCGGTTGCCGGTTGCGTTATAATTATCACAATTGAAGTTTTTTTCTTCTTTGAACGCTCTCGAAAAAACAATAGAGAATATACGTAACGATATTGTTTTAATAACACGACATAATAATATTATAATATATTTCGATGCACATATATTACAATAATATTAATATAATTATTATGTTATTGAACCATATTACAATGAACTATGGCGCGATCCGTTTGTTATATTATTATTTATTACAAAATTGATAGAAGGGACAGTTTCGAAAGTCGAACATTAATGGTTCGTGACTTTACGAAGTTCTATCTATGCGTATTAATAATATGATGTATCTAATATTTTTACGAGACAAAAGTGTATAGTAAGTTGTAGTATTTGCTTAGTAGGTATCCATGGTGGAGGGACGACGGAAAAGACGAAAAACGCAAAATTTTAATAAGCAATGCGCTCTAGATAATAAAGAATATCACATTGATCGTTAATATTTTATCGAATCTTATAAAAAAAAAAATGCTGTTGATTATCGAGCATTTAAGTATTATTTTAGTGGTAAGTACCTCTATATCTGATATTAGGTACATGGAATATAATATAATGAGTCATATACATGACATGTGTTTTGATTGTGTCCTGACCAATATTGTCGACTGTCTTACTGGTGTCGTTTAAATCATATTTCTTTCGCCTAATTTCATACGAGTTTCTACCAACAGATCGCAAAACGTAGATTCGATTTATACCGCGGTATAGCCGTATAGGTAACTATAACCAGCCGGCTCCCGTCGCCGTACCCGTAAGGATGACGACCTTACGACCACCGGACCGCCCGTTGATGATGTTGAGCAGTGGGCCGTTAATAGAGTGGACACCTATTTACTATATTAGTGAATATAAATACGTGTTAATTTATGCGAGTCCGGATCGTAGGAGGTACCAAGCCAAAAATATTACGTGCAAATAGTTTTACAATTTTAATTTTCACGGAATATAAATCATGCTACTATATTAGCAAAAATAAACGTCAATGTAATATGTAAATATACATTTCACCATGCAAGTGTGGTATTATAGTATTTGATTTCGAGGATTGTAGAGACGACCGGATTTGACGTAGATTTAGCCTCCCGCCCCGCCCTCTTCAATGAATCATAGTTGCTTAGAGTAACTAAGGAACAAGCTAAATTTTTGGTTTTCTATATAGCTTTATAGCAGTGCCTCCAGCAATCTTTAGGTGTGATCCGATGATTTAAAAGTTTTTTTTTCTTTGTATGTCACCGATTGCATTGAACTGTGGTATACGAAAATATAACAAACCAACAATATAATTAATATAGTGCCTACATTTTCGGTTTGTATTAGTACGTTTTCTCTGCAGCATCTTAGACGATACTACTAGTATGGGCTGGGTCGGCAGATTGGCAGCGGCCGTACTGCTCCGCTGCGTCAATAATAATATGATTCAACAATTGGAATATGGCAAAATCGGGTTAAAGCATTTAATAGCATCACGTGATTTTTTTTTTAAATTTATATAGATATATTTAAATTCTACGTACCTACATTGATCAATTTAATTGCATTTTATCTGAAAAAGCAACTTAGTAGATACAATAATATTATTGTCTCAATAGATGATACTTTCATAATGCACCCCCCTTTTTGAATCTTAGAACTTCCTTTCAACCCCAAAAAGTCTGCATGATGGATTTACCTGGGCTCTTCGTCGGAATGGTAAAAGTGTTCTACACTGCTCGTGCCACTGGTACTACTGCCGGCAGGAGACCCGGATCGTGGTGCGTAGTCCGGCGTTGAGGTAACCGTGGTTGTGGTGGTTGCGGTCGTGGTGTAGTTGATAGATTCCGCTGGGGTGGTATCGACAGGAGTGGTGGTGTTTGTATTGATGGGGTTAAATACTGCAGTGGAGGCTGTGACAGGCATGTCGGTGTCACGATCGCCGTTTCTCACTATGCAATTCTCCTTATCATCCTCGGACACCAAACCCTCGGGTATGTGGCTCTGAGACACGGATATGTTGGTGGTGGACGAGCACAATGAGTTGGGCAGAGTAGAGACACCAGTGAGACTCATCAGCAGGCTGCCGACAGTGGCTATTTTGTCCACTTCGCTCAGGTCCTTGATGCTCTTGCACATGTCCAGCACGTCCTGAGACCGGGACAGGCTCTTGAGCCCGTACAGCTTCTCCTTGGATTTGCTGAACGTCCGGGTGCCATTCCGTGACCGGGATACCAGGGACGTATGACTCTCGCACATCCGACTGGACGCGTACTGCGACTCATGCAACATAGATGACCTCTTCATGTCACTTTCCCGCATGTGCTTGGACACGATCCGCTCAAAAAGTGCCTCCCGAGACTTGGAGAGGTATGAAGGTTGCAAACCACCACCGCTACGTCTAGCACTGATCGATGGCGTAATACCCGCACACGTGTTGCAGCCAGTACGTTTCGCGACCGACGGTTGTTGGTGTTGTTGTTGGTGGGGCTGTTGATGTTGGTGGTAGTTTTGTTGGAGATGCTGGTGGTGCTGCACCGAATGGCTGCTGCCGGACGAAGACTTGCGGAGGTTTGCCAGCCACGGGTGTTTCAAACACTCTTTGGCTGTCAGCCTCTCCCTGGGATCTTTGACCAACAGCTTCCGGATGAAGTCAACCGCCTCCCCTGACACGTCCTCGAAAAGTTCGTCCGGGAAGTCGATGTCAGCATTTGATATGTTGCAGAACGTCTCCTGGTCAGTGTCACCACCAAACGGACTGAACCCCGTCAACAGTGCGTAAGTAGTCACACCAAGCGACCTAAAACAATACACGCACCAATCATTCGTAAATTAATAATTTCTGTTATTTTACGAATGCCGGACGGACTGATTCAAGATTATGTCAAGATTTAAAAATAAATTACCGTTAATATACAATGGACATTGGGAATTGTCTTGTAAATATTTTTAAATTCATGCACGTTTGATAGTGAGTATCACTACAGTATAAAATAGTAGGGTAGTGTATCACAAATTTTTATATTGCATCTATATGATATTATTATGATTATAATAATAATATATAAATTAAATATATATATTACCATTTATAGTGAAATTACTACATATTATTAAGAATATAAAAATTACATTATGATTTTCTAAAAAAAATATTATTTCACATAATATGGTTTACTTCCCTTCCCTTTTAGAACTTTTAAAATTTTCTACCCACGCATATAATATAATGCGTGTTATTTGTTTGTTGGTGTCCAGAATTTGTTCAATGTTGCTACATGAAAAAAAAAAGATCACGGGACTGATCAGGCCTACCTATACATATCACCTCTTTATAGTTTATACGCTCCAGTCAGAATTTCCGTTTTAATGAGTCGATGGAATATTTGTGGGGACGAGTGATCTCTGAAATATGTATTCTTGGGAATGGGCTGCAAGGTTATACCTAGGTTACCTAACAATAATATCCTAAATTTCTAAGTAAACTTGTATAATACAAGTGAATTATTACTCACCACATGTCTGCGGCCAACGTGATTGGTTCGTAATGAAGGATTTCTGGAGCTAAAAACACAAATTTTGATTAAATTTATATTTTAAATATTTTTTCAAACAGGCTATATTTTGTAGTAAACGAATATATTGTGCAAAAGTCGTTTTTAAAACGGTTTACTCACCGACGTAGTCGGGTGTGCCAAGGATTTCTCGGATTTCCGTACCCTCCAGAATCACTCGGGATATTTCAAAATCACAAAGCTTGACGTCGCAAGTTGGAAATACACCCATTAACACCAAATTTTGTGGCTGTAAACATCGATATTTGTAAATGTAAAATGTTAATCACTGGAACGTTTATAACATAATATTTTTTATTTGGAATTAAAATTGCTGCAAGTGTGTCGTTGTAAGTATATAATATGCTAAATATTGTCGTAGTCTGTCACGAATTAAATGTATGATATATCGTCCATTACTCATTACCATATATACTTGGCCTTAACAATACGAACACCGAACACGATACGGCATATTAATAAAATGTTAATTCGATATCAATAATAATGGACGATATTATGGATTTCCTGTCAGTCGGGGCTGGTCCTTGATCCAGGACTATATATCGCGATAACGATCTCTAGAGTCTATATAGAATCTAGATCGTGACGGCCGCGGCGTTCGTTGGTTTGTTCGTGGGTGGCCTATAATGGATTTTAAAGCACGTGTACTGCACATACGCACACCTCATTTGGAGCTGGACCGTTCCAGGAAACCAACATGTCACCAATACCATCATTTTTTACTCATTATTTTACTATATTTTTGGGGGGATATATATGTTTAATAAACCTTGGCGCGCGTTTGCCACCGCACTCACTTTGATGTCTAAGTGAGCAATTTTCCGCTGGTGCATGTACGCCAAGCCTTCGACCACGTGGTGTATGAACTTGACCACGTCGGCTTCAAATGGCACGTTGTCGTCGTCGATGACTTTCTGCAGATCACCTCCCGGAGCACTAAAAAACGTAAATCGCCCATCGTCAATTATAGTCATAGTTTTATTGATTGTAAAAAAATTATAAATTATAATAATATATTGTTCGCACTATTCCATGACGATGATTAACTGTTTGGGCGTTTGAAACACATCATGCAGTTTGGTTATCCGTGGTGACGGCGAACACAGCGACAGCAAAGCTATTTCGTGATGGATGTCGGGACTGCAGTCTTCGCCGAATCTCGTGCGGTTTGAAAATTTGGCCGCAAACACTTCTCCAGTTTCGATCGAAGTGCACCGTCTGACTGAAGCGAATTGACCCCTATAAAATAAAATAAAAACGATTTTGAAATTAATAATAAAATAAAATACATATTATTATTATTATTATTATACTAATAATTGATAAATGTAGGTATAATGGGTATTATAAAATGATAGGTATCGAATAATATGAATTGGACGGATGACGTTCACCGGGTTCACATTACTGTTTCGAATCTCAAGACGTAACTTGGTATATTATATTGTAAACGCGTATCTATAACGTTTGTATAATACCGATTAAAATTTAGTTTTATTGATTTGTAATAAAATAATGGATGAATTTGAGGCGTGAGTTGTTTTTCTTTCGCTCCGCGTCGCATTATTATATTAAATAACGTTCGTGACGCAAATATTAAAAAAAAAAAACAACAAATACTCACGCACACTGTATTCGTATGGTGGCAGAGGTGGCGTGTCGTTGAAAAGCATTACAATAATTATAATAAAAACGATTTGAAGAAGATTCGCGACAATTTTTTTTATGGCTTGTAATGTCTACGGCGGCCTACGCGTATGTACCGCAGTTACCGAGCATTCTGCGATCGACCAAGACCAAGGACGACCATATAATGATAATATAATGACAACACCCGTCGTACAGTAAACAATGCACATAAGTTGTACGCGTCGCAAACATTTTTAATGATCGTCCAGAAAAGTATTATTATTAATAAGGCGAGTTTTGTATATTATAATGTAAAGCTTGCGTAGCTATATATATTTGAGAATCATACAAGATATTAGTATTCGTTTGTCGGATAATTATTTGTAGGGCTGGAAATGCCCAAAATTTGAATGTAAACATATATATTTTCAATGATACGTAATAGTTAATAAATTAATCTATAAGATAGTGTTGAATTTCATTCTCAGTCAGACTCAGGAGCCGTGACGAAAATAATATAGAAACTTACTGGTAATATTGGGATTACGGATGCCTTATAGGAACCGATATTTTAAGAGTAGGTACATTTTACCATTTTAATTGCTTTGATTGGTTTTAGATTTTTTTTTAGTCATATGTTATTTTGCATCTACTTGAAATCGGTATTCAATTTTAATACATTCTGATGATCAGAACAAATTAATCGTTCGTTTTTCTAGGAATCCAAAGAAGTTGGAATCAAAAAAAAAAAATTTATGAATGTTCTAGTTCGATTATAATAGCTTATAATTAATATATTATTCTCGTTTATTGATCATATTTTTATCATGTTATATGGACCAGCTATACAGTATTTGCATATTTGCCATCATGACGTGCGTATAACAGAATATTTGCAAGCCGCTCTTCGATGACTCATAATACTATTGGATGATAAGGTCGGTCTAGAGTACGAACACGATTTTCTAGCCAAAAAAATGGATAGCGGGATAAGTGCAAGTGACCCGAAGATAAATCATTTTGATACAATTTTTAGCTTTATATAAACCGTATTTCGTCCATCCTTAAGTCCGATATTCTATTAATTTTTTACACCTGTAGTACCTACTCTACGGTGGTCGTACCAACAGATTATCTCTATATATGCAGATACAATCGGACGACGAAGATCGCATGTGTTCGCGATTTACGACGTGGCGCCGCGCCAAAGACCTGCGTAGGTGTCGTGCGCCGAGGTAGAAGCACGTGATATTTTACCGTGAACGCCCAAAATTTTTCTGGGTGGGATCGCCATCGTATTATCATTTATTAATTTATCGTACGGGTTTAGTGACCACAGCATGACATTATAGTAGGTACATGCGGTTTTATTTTTGATTTCGTCTGAAAAAAATAATCTCGCGTATAGGTCAAAAAATTCCGAGATTACAAAATATTTATATATTCACGATGTGCGGTCTACATGAACCTTAGATCATATACTAGTAATGATCTAAGACATGAACGGATATATACGTAGATAGTAAGTAGCAACGGTGGGTTTACACACACAGTAATAATAATATATTTACTGATCAAAACTATACAAATAATTGTTTACAAGTGGCTTGTGGGTATGTATTCCGTACTGGATCATTGTGACTTAATCATGGGGTGTCAGTATATTCACACCCATAGGCCATTTTTTTTAATTAATAAAAAATATAAAATCACTAGATATTTTTTATTTGAGTTCTCACGATTGGATGAGCGAACGATTGAAGGTGACCACGATGAGCCGGCGTAAAGATCGCGGTCCAATTTTAGACATTTATCAACTTTTTTTTAATTTTTGGTTTTGAAAATACGATTTTTATTATTTTATCTAAAGCTTGTCCTGCACCCAGTTGTTTTTTTTATAAAAAAAGGGTATTTTTGATATGCGATCAAAAATGTTAAATAAAACGCTAATGAGTGTTATAATTAAAATAGGTACATTTATAAAATAGAGTGGTCTGTTGCTAAGTATTTTTATGGAAAAAAGTTTAATCCTCCCCCATGACCTAGCCCAAATGTCATCAGCGCTTAAGCAGTATAAAATTATTAAGATCACTGTATGCTGATACATGCTTAAAACCATTTAGAAATACAATTATGAGCGGTGGATTACAGAATGTTATCATTGTGGGATTATAAAGGTGTACGCATTATTATAGCTCTAAATATGCATATATTATGACCAGTTTACACCGGTCGCATTAAATCAAGATTAATTGTACACCTATAAATACGTATATTATTATACTTTGGAGCTTAAGATTACACGACACCAGATAAGAACGGATTATTTAATTGTTTATTACCTCAGACCTTTGATATTTTAATATTATATCGTGATCAAAATACCAATATGGATACAATCTTGAAGTAATATTATGTGTTCTATAATTACAGCGTTTGTAAATACAATGTTTTAAAGTCCCTCGCTACATATTAAATTGATACACATAAAATTATAATTATTTTGTTTTTAAAAAAAAGATAAAATATAGATAATAATGTGACCAGAAAGTAATTTCTAAATAAAATCCGGAAAATTCACTGGCTGATTTGATATACATTTCTTGATTATCACATTCCTTTATTCATATTATTGTATCACATATAGTATTAAACAAAATTTTAGTAAACACATTTGTTTTAAATTCATCAAAAACGGAATTGAGCCTTTCGATATAATAATTATTCCGAAAGCAAAATGTAAAAATTTAAAATCGTTTACGGATTAATAGTAATTGTTTAGTGCAATACTTGTTTTTCTTCAATTTTCTTCGTTTATTATAGCATAAATGCATAATAATATACTATCTAAGTGACAGTATTAACATAAATTTATGTTGCGTAGTTCAAATGTTCAATGTTATAATTTACCGGTGATACAGCAATATTACAGTGGGAGGACCTAATTGGTGTCAAGTACTTATAATATTATTATGACGCAAAATGCGATATACAACCGGTTAATAAGAGGTTTTCATTTACAGATGTAGAATGAAAAAATGTTATAGACAAATAACAAAATAAACGGGAAAAAATGTTGAAATGCCAAAAATTGTAACGAATATATATAATCAATATGTACTATATTATTATATAATTTACGATTTAATATTCCATTTAATGATAATATTTAAATTTTAGCCTTTTAGCATGAACTATAAACATAGCATTATGCAACCTTATTTGTGTTTTTTCTCCTAATAATTTCTAAAAATGTAATCGT
Source organism: Macrosiphum euphorbiae (assembly GCA_949089665.1). Lineage (NCBI taxonomy): Eukaryota > Metazoa > Arthropoda > Insecta > Hemiptera > Aphididae > Macrosiphum > Macrosiphum euphorbiae. The sequence goes on along the minus strand of CARXXK010000004.1, from coordinate 24,204,901 downwards.
AAAACAGTAAGACACTATAAAGACGCAGAATAACGCGACGTATAAGGTTGCGACTACTTCCACCGGATCTCGGTCACTCGTTTAGCAACATTTGGTACGATTCAACGCTCGTATTTCATTTTAGATTTGACGTAAATCCATTTACGGTGTCGTCGAAAATAATATAAATTCGGACGTTGTGTATAATGTATATGTATAGACACGCACAATTTTATTAATCGATCCGTGGGCGTGAACTTACGCTTAATTTTCACAAGTCAATATTGTCCTATTCAAACCAACATTTCGCGAGACGTGACCACAACAACGATAGACAATCGTAAACTGTCAAATATTATGGTGTATTATATTATTTACTAAATAGACAAAGCTGTACGTCTGTACCTATAGATACTAACGAGTTAATCAGTTCAAGTTCACGATATAGTAAAATAGGTCGTAAAATCGTATGAGAACAAATACTTAATTTTTTATGTTACAAATAAATTGTTTTTAATATAATTCAACACATTTAACACAAGTTACAGCATAAAATATTAAATATTATTAAGTCAATTCAATCTGATCGAGATCAAATTTAGGGTGGGCGTTTGCTTTTCCTACAAATCTATCTAAACTATAATCGAGACTGTTGTAGCCTCAATTATAATTGCGACATTTGCTGAACTATATTTTGTTTCTAACTCTAAAGCACCAATTACACATCGACCGCATACCGCGTTCGGTGAGTGAGGCGTTTCAGTCACGTGTATCTAGTATCTAGCTTGCTATATTACATTCGTATAGACGATCACGGTGACCGTGGTTACCACGACTCTTATACCGTCATCCCGGTATAGCCCCAGTTTGTACTATTACAACTACTGCAGCACTGCCGTATACACATGATTGTATAGTGCTATAGGCTACGTGCGTAGTATTATACCTATATATTATATGAAAACAGTTTTGGTGTGCTGACGAACCGGTCGGCCGTTCACAGCTCCTTTTTTATAACATGGAATAATATTGTATATTTATAAATCGGTGACGGTGGACATCACATATAATGATGCGTTTGTCGGCGGCGACGACCCATATTTGTCGGTATTAAGTTCGGTGCGGCGCGGACGACCCGATGAGAGAAATCGCCATCGTCGTCCCCCGTATAATGACCAGGCGTATTCACCATGCAGCACGCCGATGAGGACTCTCTCGCGCACTGTCCGTTTTTCTCTCTTTTAAGTCTACCGCCGGCTTTTCCTCTCACACTTGTACCACGATGTAATATGGGTACACGTTACCTATACCACGGTCACAGCGTATGAAGAAAAAATATGCGAATTTTCGTCAGTGAATCTCGCACGATATCGTCTAACTATAGACTACTCGCCTAACGCGCCAACTCGTCGTGAACTATTATACCTATAGGTATTCGTTATTTGTTTATTGTTGTTCGCTATACAGCATCTCCTCTACACTAGTGCGAGTGTGCAAAATTATTCATTTATCATCAACGGTAACCATAATAATAATATATAATATATTAAATAAAAAGTGAAACTGTTTATAAATAAAAATTTGGCTCTCAGGCCAGTTGGAACACCTTTTAAACACGCAAAGTATTTTAATACACCATGTACAATGTGCACAGCATATCATATCATACTTTTAACCTATACATTGTTAGTATGTTGAAGAACATTGAAATTTGTTTGTTATAAACGATTTCCACTTTATATAATATATTACCTGTTACTCGTAAGTAGGTATAATATTATAAATTATGTTTGCATTAGTGAGATTTGTAATAGACTGACAATTTTCATTTACACCTAGCTTACTTCAGGACATAAAAAAGCTCTGTCTGGTGTGGTACCAAGCTATTTTTAAAGAACAATACAGCAGTATAAATATTGATTTTTTCAAGATTCTTGTTTTTCATCATCATACAAAATTCCGATATCAAAATATTATACTCTTAAAGTTTAAGAATTTTCACCAAATAAAAGCTTGGTTACTGTAATGTTAAAAGTAACTTTTATTATTATTGAACATTATATTATAATACATTCATATTGACAACAGTTGTGCTTTAGTGCCTTACACATGGACCTGTCAGAACGATTCACTTTAAAATATATATTACTATATCTTGATTAATAAATAGAGTAATAATTATAAAAAGAATAAAATTAACAAAAAGTAATTGAACATAAATTTAATTTATAATACTTGGTGGGTACCTAATTAAATCCATTATTCGTCACTTTTATTTATGATATTATACCAATTAACGCCATATTATGTTTTTAATGAAAACATTCAGCCCCGTGCGGCGCGGCGGTGCGTTATGAATTATTAATAATTAACCACACTTGGCCATCTCCGGTTCTTACAAATCTTTAATGTAATATAACAAATCATCGATATTTGTATTACAAGTTTACGCGTACACATAATATTTTATATTATTATAATATACGACTGTCACCGTAGCGTCGATTATTCATTTCGTACACGCGGAAACCTGTTGATGGCAGGGCGCAGCGGGAGAACAAATGCCGAACGACTTACATTAACGTACATTAAACACTATAATATTGTAAGGGAGTGACATTTTTTTCCCGATTTCGATGCGATTATAATAATAATATGTAATATGCAATCCGATCCATCATGGTCGTCACGTTTATATACAAACTGCACTGCTGTAACGATCGCACTCCATTTTTTATATGCAAGAAGTCGACAGCAGCAATATTATTTATTGTCATACATCGCGCACACATTTGTTTCCTGCGAAAACGGATTCGCGTAAATTGTTTTATCCTGTGATTAATAAATATTTTTAAATATCTTCATGAATATTTTATTTTCTCAAAGATGTAAATTGCTCATTTAATGGGTAGTTTCTTACAAAATAATATGACCTATAATATAGACTGTATATACGAGTCCACGTCATTATTTTGGTTTTTTGTATTATTGAATTATTATAATGTACGGTTAATAATTTTGTAATTTATAATTATTACGTGGATCTCTAAGGTTATCGTGCATCTACAAAAAATTCAAAAAAAAAAAAAGGCAAGATAAATCATATTTTAAATTGCGAAATTGGTTTCTGATCGTTATTATAAATTGTTCACTCATCAGTAGTTGCATAGAAAAAATATTTTTCTGTCGTATAAAAAAAAAAATCATAATAGTATCATCGCAATTTCTGGTTTTTGCCGAAGGAATAAATGCGATTCATCGCGACAATAATAAAACTTAAAGTCATGACCGACCGCGGTGCGATAAAATGTCACGTGACATTCTTAAAATGCACGCGTGCACTAAGTGAGTTTCCTCATACTGCGGTAATGAATACCGAGTGGTAAAAACTATGTGGATGCATTATTTATGGACTCGCGTTGGCTATTTGTAATCGGCTAATGGTTTCGTTTTATCGGATGTTAAATCGATCCAACACACGATAAAATTATATATAATAACTAAGTATCCACACAATTTGTTTTCCTAGCGTCCTTGTTATTTTTTCCACCTTTTGCCGCTCGGGCCATGCGTATAATTAAGTATTATTATACTATGTGCGAGCGAAAATGCGTAACGTGATAATATTATAATATATTGTAATCGAATCGTTTCGGTCTTGAGCGCCGGGCGCCAACCTAAGGCCGAGTTTCTATATTATTACAACGATTAAACCCCGATATGGTGAGACGAAGTGAAAGATTTCCATGTCGTGTATAATATAATAATATGATGTCACCCTTATAGATCATAATATTTTACATTTGCACTGTATCATACTATACATCATAATATTAGTATATATTATATTATATATGAATGTACCTAACGTCGAAAAGGTACGTTAAAGTCCGTATTAAGAGGACGGGGCTTCTCCCGGGGGCTAGGGCACACTTCAGAAGATAGAGTTCAAGGGCCTTTATAGCGTCCGTAATATATATGTTATTAGAATATGCTTAACGTGGATTATAATTTCATAATATTTACGATTAATAGATATAAATAATAATTATTTTAAATGTAGTATGTATCTAGGTAGGTACTGCAATCTTGCATGCTACTGCTAGGTACTGCAGTAGTAAAGTTCAGGTAGACAGTTTGATCGTTTACACTCTAAAGTTTAGACTTAAAGTACTAAAATCTTTTTTAGAGAAACAACGGTTCAAGCATATAACACCGTCTATACTGGGTTTTCGATTTTAATAATATAAAAATAATTACATAATATTTTGTATAATAATTTCGAATATAAACATTAATCGTGTATAAGATTTTGCACTGTAGTTTTATAATTGTGAATTGGTTTTTTTTACTTAGAAGTAAATTAAATTTTTATGATTCAATAGTTTTATTTAGTTTTACCAAATATTTTACGAATTTATTATAATATAATATATTAATATACGGGAAGCATATTCTACAAAATCATCCTGTATTATAATTTAGGAACAATCAATAGTAAGTTATAAATACAAATTAATTTCAATGTAAAATAAGGTTAACGAATAACAGGTTGTACTTTTGTTTCTTATAAACTATTAATTTTTATTTAGGAACAAAAAAAAAAATAAAAATCTTCAGTAGAAAGTCGTACCACTGGTAGAAATAGTCTGCACAACAAACTCAAATTTTAAACTTATAATTTTAATTCAAACCAAATCATTTCAAAAAAGGAACCATTTTTTATACATTTTTTTTACGATATCAACTAGAAGCTAATTATAATAGGCTTCGTCTTAGGTATAATTGGTATAAATGTATAATATTGTATTATTGTTAACAAGGAGCGACCGGCAGATTACGGCTGGCTGCACGACCGGTGTTCGATTGGCCCGCGCGCGAGTTCCGAGGACGGCCGGCGGGTTGGCGCGATTCGCACGCGCATAAAACATCTCTCGCCAGCCGGCTCCATAGTTGTGGACGGAGGGGTGTCTGGTCACGAGCCGCTTACAATATATATATATATATTGAATATAATATGAAATAACCATTATTGTACATTCTCATATATATATACATATAAATTATATTGTATATACGCGCGAAGAGGAGGACGTGCTCGCAATACACACCGCTCGGAATCCGATATTTGCTCTATCCCCCTAGACCCTCCCCCCACAAGTACCATCTTCCCACATATGCCTAACTGATCATATATACCCATTTAGTTGTGCGAGTATAATAATGTGCTACGAGACACAATAACAATAGTGTATATATAGGTATAAAGACCGGCAGAGATGATGATAGCGGCTTCGACCTGCTGCTGATGCCGCCACTGCACTGCTGCAGTAGGTATAGATAAGTACTTAAGCGAGTATAATACATTTTTTGCCTGACCGCAGACCGGTCCGCCGCAAAGTCCTTTATGATGCCTTACCGGTTTCGTGTTTTATAATAATTGTGCCGGCACAGTGGCAGGCAGTATGCGCATATTACGAGGGGGTCATAATACCAATAAACATAGTATTGAGAAAAATTGAGTGAAAATGAAAAAACGCTACTTTGAAAATTGTACAAAGTTCATTAATTCCCTATGATTTTCGAACATGTCATAAATTTACCACCAAGATTTATAGTTTTGCAAGTGTATTTAAGACAATATTATACTACACAATATTATATTATACGCAGATACGCTGAACAATATTATTTTCCGAATGCTTTGTCGCGAATACTGAATTGAGTGAAAGAACTTCAACCCGATGTCGTCTACACCATGAACGCGGTTTTTACAATTTACAATTCCAATGCGCAGTACTTGGAACACGTTGATTTACATACTTGTCTTATATATAACTTACAACAGACAGGTTTCGCCTAGGGTGACAAAATGACGAAAGAGGGAATGAAAATGTTTTCTTGTCAGCTTTATATTAACGATGAAATTACGACGACTAAACACGATAGTAGGTACATATATAGACAATATAGACATATCGTTGAACGGAAGAGCTAAATAAAATATACAAAATCCATTTTACAACTTTGCACTTACCTATTGGCACATAATAAAGTGATTAAAAAAAATGTAATAATAATGTGATAATAGTCATAATAGATAAGTACCTAATGCACTAATATTAACCTAGAAGATTATTTCAGATGTACCAACCAGCTTAAAGTTAAAATAACGGTTAAGAATTATAATATATTAATGTGTGTTAATAAATCGTTACATTGTACATGGGCTGCTGATTTTGGTATTTATATGAATTAAAAAAATATTTTATTCAGGACGAATTTAACAACTGGATATTACACTTTAAAGTTAAAACGACGAACAGCATGAGGAAAACAATACATTTATTTATTTATCTAATGAGATGAGACGATTTCCGTTTTAAAATTATATAAAATCTATAGTCATTATAATGCAGCGGCAGTGACGACGAGAAAAAATTATCAATGCGCAAATTTACCAAGACAGAACCAAATCTGATTGTTACAGCATCTCTCATCAGCGATATAAATAGATATTATTATTACGCTACAAAGGACGTAAGTAATATAGTCATCCACGGAGTTACGTGCATATATTGAAACTTAACGATATTATTACACGCGTGCACTATAGAGGAAAAATATTAACGAATAATTTATTATAAAAATATATTATATCATTATTGTTTATCGTGTAGATTTCCTTGGGAAACGGCAAAAAAAATGTACAAATTTTACAAGTGCACAACAAAAACCGTTTGAGCCATACCTATATAGTATATATATATATATATATAACAATAATAATAAAACAAACAGCGTACGATCATAATATTGCACACGCTTACACAATATCGTATAGTCATAATCGTATGCGTCTTGTGGGAAATTATACAGAGGCATTCGATCGCCGAGGAAAACGCGCCATTGTCAACACGTGTTTTTTATTACTATTAATATCGTTTTCGTATTATATAAACACATTTACACGTGTTCAAACGCTCCGATCGTTTATTATTGTTTTATAACGAAATCCAATGCGGCAGAAAATGACGAATCCTCCGCGGAAGTCGTCGTTGTATATTTTTTTATTGTTTTGCAGCTAATATTTTTAAAGTCATACAGCCCTTATAACTATACTAGTCTTAGGGACAGAAATGAATTATATTATATTCATAAATTGAATACGCACAATCCAGATATGACATACGGCTATAATACCTTAAATACCTATATACGCCTATACCAGCTGTGAATGTGTATGTATAAAGTATATTGTATATAGATGCATCTAAAAGTATTTGGAAATATCAATCATTGGTAGGAGGATGTTGTATATAGAAAAAAACGCAAAATTTTAAAATTATAAATTATACCTACGCACCTATATACCTAATACTTGTATATATTTATATATATATTATATCCAGTGGTTAATGGTTGAAGACTCTTCTTTTGATGTCCCTACCATTGTAAAATTAGAGAATAGTTGGCTACTTTTAATTTTTATAAACACCGCGTAGTGCGTTGCATAATAGGTACGATACATTATTCCGTTTAAGAAGATGTCAGTGCACTATTATTTTGTTTTATCTCTCTGGCCCACGCTTGACATAGATAAAACGCATGTAGGGAGAATCATTTTTTATATGTTTTTAAGTAATCATAGAGTAAAATTACTTATTATAAAGATAGAGAATAATATTTTAGAGGGAATGACTTATCGGTTTTATATTTTATTGTTATTTGACTTTTTACTGTATTTCAAAATAAACAAAAAATGTTGTACATTTAAAATGGTGTTTAAATTGTTCTGAAACAATATTTAGACAAATCGATAAATCATCCCCTCAAAAATATTATTTTATATCTTTTTTGTAACGGGTGATTGTACTATAAATAGATTACTTAAAAACATAGAAAAAACGATTCTGTATTTCTGTGTAAATGCGTTTTGTCTATGCAGCGCATGGGTCAGTAGGTAAGGGAAAACAAATAGTGCGCTTACATCCTCTTAAATTATAAACACAATATCTATGGGAACTGGTTGAACAAAAACCTCCAAGTAGGTACAACCGTTAAATCTGCTATTATAAGAAAACGTAATTTACATTTTTTTTAAAACATGATTCATGCATATGGCATACAGTGATGCCATCATAGTATTTTTTGGGATGTCATATAAATTTTTTTTAAACATTTAGAATGAATCTTCTTTATTTTGGCTTGGAAAAAATAGAAAAAATAAATGGCTAAAGAAAAAAATTTCTCTGCAAATGCTGGTAAAAAGTAACATTAAAAGTGTCAAAATTTGCGTTATTTACAATTATTATTAATTAAACTACAGTAGTCATTTTTTTTATTTATTGATTGATTTATAAAATTATTAGGCAGAAAATCGTATAGATATAAAGTTATATTATTATATCTGCATTTATGTGTAGGTAGTGCTTAAAATACTTAATTATAATATTTTTCGTGTTATGTCCTTCATATAAGCAAACCTAGTCTTATCATTGAAATTAGTCTAGAAGAAGAATGAAAAAATATCATAAACACAATACCTACCTATATAAAACTTAAAGTTAAAACAATATTACTATCAATTTTGATAAAATATTGTTTACTACATTTTTTTAAGTACTAAAAACAAGTGTTCCTGAGATAAATTAAAATTAAAACATGGTACACACAACGTAATATTATATACCTACCTCTTGTTTATCTAAACAGTATGATCTTACAGTATCTTACAGTATGAATTCCATCGTGTTTTATTCTTTGAATTTAATTATGGCTTTATACGAGTAAATATTTATTTGTTTTTCGATTATAGGTACGTTTAATTTGGCTTTGGGGCGGAACAATTGCAAACCAGTTTGTGTGTACATCCAAGGCATACTACTAACGAACTTGCTGACATCAAGCTAGGTTTCCCATTGGACTACGCACATCGGAACCAGAAGTCATTGGAAACCCTTTTAAACTATATATTATGTTACCTATATTTAACTAAACAGTAACGTGCAATATAAAACGGTATTTAGTCTAAACACGTTGTCACGAGATTTAAGACATATATCATTATGCTTAGAATAATAATACGAGCAAAAAAGTGATAGCCAATTAAAGGCCATTATTATTTATTTTTTTGTACTATAGATTATATACTATGTATATTAATATGAATTTGACTATTTTCGATCATGTTATCATGATGACCACGTCCTCCATAACATGAAATACCTAAGTCATACGTGATCGAATATAATATGAACAATGAAATTTCAAAATACATGCAGATGGTACACACAGAATTTAATTGGATTCACTTTGATCATGTTATTTTCTGGTAGGTGGTGCATGAAGAATACAATGTGAGGAAAAGACACTGAGGTTGTGACAATATTGTGTATAAATTGATTTTCCTATAGTATTAGATATTTTCCCCTCATTTCCACAACAAAACGACTTTAAACTTGTACATTTTTAACTTTTTAGTTTGAAACTTGTATGCTTTTACTTGACGTTGACATATTGTTTAAAATAAAAATATTTAAAACAAAGCCAAGTGAAATTGTTTAAATACCTATATAATATTTATCACCACATGTAATATGTATATTATGATCATCTACAATCTACATACTACATAGAACACTGTGTTTTAATATATTATGAACAAACTTGAAAAATTATTAAAACAACTCGATATTTTTCAAGAACATCGAAACGACATACTAACTAAAGTTAAATGTTTAATGTATTATTGATTACTGCAGTCAAATTTACCAATAAGATTGTGAAGAACACCACAGGGCACAGGGTAATTTTAAATAATTTTACTACATTTTTAGCAGATTCTCAGACAAATTTTGGACTTTGGTGCACTCAAATACTCAATACAATTACTCAATATACAGGTAATATGATAATAAAACGCAAAACAAACACATAAACAAGCTAAAACAAAATTGTATATACAACAACTGGCCTTTAAGTATGGTTAGCAATAACGCATATCGTAAAAACATTAAATAAACAAATCGTTCCCATGCGCAGTGTCTTAAGTGATCAGTTTTTGGCCGTAAGTCGTAACTATATTACCAGCTAGGTAACCTATATACCTTCATAGTATTATAATATTTGCACGTAACACGTCCTCCTGACCTGTCCGGGGTCGGGTGCGACTATATGATAAAACAACTCGACCGCGTACGTTTTTCAAAGGATTTTCATCGGTATTGTTTTGCGAAATTTTTTCGCGGGCAATCGTGATGCATGCGGCGCACACGGGCATTCCGTGGACTGCGGTCGTATCGATTAAATCGCATTAATACATATTACAATAAATCGTATAAATGGTAATGTTTTCTTTTTTTTTTTTTTTGACTTTCATCACAATGTACAATTGAGTGTATACAAAGGTAGGTACACGTATATAACACAACCCATACACTGCTGTCACGCTCTCGACGGCGGCGGCGGCACCAATGGGTATAGGTATTATTATAATAATATAAACACCACGTTAATGAAGTGTACGAGGTATCTGTTCACAAACACACACACAATTATTATTTATCGGTGAAAATTCGCACAGTACATTCGATACTCAGTTTATCATTACAATGTTATACTGCGCGTTTATGTATATATACCTACATTACCTATATATATTATAGATAATAATTTTATGTACCTACGTACGAAATAGTAGATTTCGTATACACGTGTTTCGGAGGCCTAATTGATTATGTACCTAGGTATATATAATTGTCAGCGCGTAATAATTATGTCAATGCTGTTCGTCTATGTATTATACGTATTATAGACATTTATAGATATTTTCGTCCCTGGCGGCCGTAAGGTCGTTGAGTGCAAAAATGTGCACGTACCTACCCACCGCGTGCGATATAATATAATACGTGCAGCTCGATAGCATAGTCGTCGTGTCCGTCAGTCGTCATAATTATTGCCATCACATTGTTATCCATTTTATTTTTTTTTTTTAAATATATTACAAAGTATATTATAGGAAATCGAACGAATCGTATATTATTCGTCCGGCATGGTCGTCGTCGAATACGATCGTGTTAACATAATATTATTATCGTATACGTAGATATACTGAAGACGACATAGTCGTAAGTCACTGCATACCTATACCTACTGAACTACTACCATTCCAGAACTTTATAGTATAACGTATAGTGCTGCCAATGCTCACGCAGAATTTATGATCATCGCTCTCGACCCTGTCAATTTAATGGCCTATTAACGGTATACACGCACGATAGTTGTTTATGTATAAATAATTTACGTTACAATATATTACATATTATTATCATTACACTACCTATTTCATTTGGAGAAACGTTTGATCGTTGTTATTTTTTTTTATCGCGGCTGACAAAGACGGTTTTACTGATGATAATAATATTATATTACTATATTATTCTAGAAATATCCGCTGGTAATAATTTTCGGGACTATATTTTTGATTACATGACAATACATTCTTCAACATATAGCTTATAACACTAAAAATGCGCTTAAAAATGGCCTGCAAATTCAGTTTTAGTTTTATTTACATATTTTAATATTCAAGGAAGGTAAATTATTCTAATATGAAAAATGTTGACGAAAAAGATCTGACCCCCACATCCCTCCCCCACGTATAAGTCATAAGTTATTATGACTCATAATAGTCTTTGACAAGAGGATTAATTCAAATTTGTTTGTGCCTTGGTACTAAATTCACCCCCTCCCCTCCCCTCTCTCCTGAAGTTTTTTCAAAACCTTTACTTTGGTTTTGTGGAAAAAAAAAGTTTAGCTGGGTTTTATTTTTATTTTGTCCATAGATTGTAGCGGATTTCGGTTTATACGTAGGCCTTGTGGAAAGACAATAGGAATAGGTGAAATAAGGGGGTGCTTTCAGTCGCTCAAATATTCCAATAGCCCCCCAAAAAACAACAGTTTTCGAAGCCCCCCCGCTCACAATGATGTTGAAACTGTTAGCCCCCCTTAAAATGTTGATGGATTTCCACCTATAAGTGGGCACGGTACATATCTAATTATATATGGTGACATGTCGAACGAAATCCTACAAGTTATACATTTATACTATGTATATAAAACGTTCACATGACGGTGGAATTCTATTCAATTTTCAAAGCGATAAAAGTGGAGGATACAAATATGACATAGGTAGATACGCATGCCTACGACTTACCGACGATGTTGCGAAACCGTCGCAAAAATAACCGCACACACCATAACGATATTATAATAATATAATGATACATTTCATTGAGTAGGTATTGTGTGAAATCTTCTTCGGTGGAAGAACGTCAATCCGGTGACCACTATATTATAGCTGTATACGGCTTATTGACACACGCGGAACAGTTTCCGACGCGGGTGCGGATAAATAAGTCGTTTCGACATCGCGAAAATAATTATCATAAAGTCGTCGCATCAAATTAGAATAACGCATACTATGAAATATGTATAATGTATTATTGTTATACGTCGCGATCGATTTCCCGTGTGTACGAAACGTGTATAGAAATCGTGTGCGCATACCAATCAATGTGCGCTGTTTTAGATTTATACGATTTTAATGACGGCACGATGTATAATATAATATATAAGTAACTATATTTTCATTCCTCGAGCGCGAGCCCTCACATTTTTCTGCCGCTGCACATCGCGCGTATATATATATAATATTATTACATTCGTAGTACCTATATAAATCGCGAACGGTATCATTACAAATTACGATATAACAATATTATTATCATTTATCATTACCTATTACTATGTCATCGGACGTCGTGGTTGGTCGATCCGTACGCATCATGATTATAATATATTATTATTATATAGTTTGAGCCTTGGGCCTTGGAGCGGTCGCCGTACGTATTGTATGTCATTACTTAACGGGCGCCACGTATTTTAATATGCGTGTATACGTAATATATTATTATTATGATATTATACAATATATGTATAGTGGACACGACTGCCGCACGACAACCGGATGACAAACTAAATACGTTCTACTGAAATCCTATACGCCACCGCCTTAGACATCTCCACCGCTGCCACCAAATAGGTCTTTCGGATCGTATATAGACTGAAATCCGATAGGTTTTCGTGGACGGTCGTGACAAATGCACTTAGATCTCGAGATCGCGAGGCTCGTTCTATAGGTACATGTATTATATATATTATAATTTATTTATAATATAATAATATAATATATTAGGTATATATTATATTGTATTTCTCATACCGGTGGAAATGGCCTGTCTTGTCAATCCGATTTATTATATAGGCGACATCATATAAGTATACCTATACGACGCTTGTGATTAAAATTTAAAAGAACTTATTACAATACATTTTTATTGCAAGACCACATTTTTTTGCTCGTGGCTGCATGGTCGAATACAAAATCTATTGTTTTATTAAAATATAAGTTACAATTTGTACAACTTTAGTCCCTAGATTTACGTTTATTTTAATAATATATAAGTAAAATCTATACCTTTCTACAGGCTTGATAAGTCTGCAGTAGCGAGACGCGTTACGTTATAATATACCTACTTCATAAAAGGCAACGTTTTTTCAACACTATACTAGGTACACATTATTGTCATGAACATAACATATATATTGTATATTTGTACGACGATAGGTAGTACACGTGCACTACAAATGTTATGGACATTTAAAGACATCGCGAGGCAATAGGATTTTTTTTTCAAAATCCGCGAGAAGCTGAGAAGTGAGAACGGACGTTACACCATTATTAAATATTATATACGCGACTATGCGATAATAAAGTATAATAATAAAATAATAATAAAAGCATATATGGGTGTGAACAAGTGTCCTGGCATCTATATATAACTATATATATGATTTAATGAAAACGTTCTCGGTGAAACAATAATCAGGAAAATGTCGTCCGCATTGTAAATAAGAAATCGCGGTTCACAGACATTTCACACTTCATATTATTAAAGAAAAAAACTAGTATAATAATTATAATTGCGTATCTCTATAATTTATTGCCTACGAAATACTGGGCAGGCCAATTTATTATGTATATACTATATAGATATGAATATAATATATTATATAGCTGTTTGTCTGTCAATCAACTTACTCACTGCTCCACTAAAATTCACACAACATCTGCGCAACGACAACGCATATAAACAGCCAAATATGGTCTGTAATTATCTCACGATTAGACATTATATATTTATAGTGGGTATATTATACAAATATTTCAAAAAACTAATAAAACCCTTTTAATTCACATTTCACATCAAAATATAAACAAACACAATGTTAATATTAAATTATTAATTATTCCAATACGCTCGGTTTTTGAGAATATAAAATACCATAATATTCGTTTCTCGTATAATTCTTACTAATTGTTTTTCCACTTCGATTTCTACATTCCATAATCAAACTATCTGGTGATTTTTACATTATACATACGCAGGAATGAATATTTTTTGATTTTTACGATAATATTTTTTATCTATGTACGTTCATCCGTTACAGTGAGAAAAACGTTCTTTAGTTTATATACCTGAATAATTCGACGGAAAATTAGTCGAATTTATAATATACCTATACTTAATAATCAATATATTCTTACATGAAGTGTAAACTGGAAGAGCTGGTTTGCCAAAGGAATAATACTGGGAAAATGTGAAAAATGTATTGATTATAATAATAAAACAAAATAGAAAATTAAGAAGTGTCTCAAATCGGCTTCTTAAACAATAATTTCACTTAGCTCGTACTCATATGTTCCAACAGATGTCAGATACAGATTATATATTTAAAAAATGGGAAACATGAATAGGGCTATATTAAATAAACTTCATGGTTGTATAAAATAACATGAACCCATATTATTGGAGAATATATTATTTTAACCTCGCCTAATTATATATAATATAAGACCTAAGTAAATTATTATTTTTCTGTGATTACTTTTTTGTGAAAATATTGTGCAACTAGCACCTTTATGAATCAAGAATCGTAAAACGGTGTACCAATATTGTATTTTTCCATCCAAGTGAGTTTGACAAAGAATCGGTAAAACAGTATATTTTTTTGTCTGGGCGCTTTCGCAGAATATCCTATGATATAATTAATATAATATAATATACTTTGATGAAGAAATTTACGAAATATAAGATATTTGTATCGGAGGTTAAAAAAATAAGAGAGGCCTAACTGCGGTGGCCGTATACTGCGCACACACACACACACACAAACACACACACACACACACACACACACACACACACACACACACACACACACACATACACACACACACACACACACACACACACACACACACACACACACACACACATACGCGATATACCCGTCGAATACCACCGAGGGGCTTTTGCACCCACACCTAGTCCGTGACACACCCGAAGTCGTCAACAACGCAAAGACCGCGACTCACCGTCTTCGTCTTGGCGAACTTGGCGAGGTTGTATTTTTTTGTTTCGGTGTCTCCACGGCAGCAACACACCGACCAACCGACCGACCCCACGCGCATAAATAGGTCACCGTGTGCAACGGCTACACGTGTCTTTCCGACGTAGTTCTTTACGTCAGTCCGTGTGTGTCTGCATGTGTGTGTTGGCGTACATGGTATTTCGACAAAACGGCAGAAAAACGTAAAAAAATCTTTTAAAAAAAACCACCTCCGGCACACGTCAAATATAATAACGTACGCGTACCTATATTTATTAAATAGGTATACGTGATCACGTTCCCGAAAGGCGCGATGCATATAATATTAATTATTATTATAGCTGATGCCTGACAATAATTATAATTATAATAAGACGGACGATAAAAGAAACACTATATTATGGCTACCGAATTCCTCGGAGCCATATCCATTACCACAACTATTACAATATAAAATATTATACACAGCCGGTGACGGGTGTGTTATTATTTTTTCAACACGCTGTCGCCGTACGACCCGCGACCGTGTAAATACTGTACTTGTTGCGATATATATATATATATAATTACGTATAATGACGGCCGTTTGATCCTTCGGTGGATGCGTTTTCGAAAGAAATGTCATCGCACTATTTATGGGTATATCGTGTTACTTGCCGCCGCCACCGCCGCACACGTTGATATTATTATATTTGACCGTGTGGTGGCGGTATGATAATTATTAGCTCCAGTGAAAAACTCCGCCTTTTTTCGCTCATGACTCTGACGCCGTAATCGATATTCTATATTAATATTATCATATTAGTAAAGTTATGTATATAGGACCGGTTGGCCGTGGACCATAGCCATCGCTACGTTGGGGGCTGTTTTTTGTTGTGTTTTTTATCATCTCTCGATCAGCTAACGAAGAAAATTGAATATGATATTATTATGCAAAACGTTTTAAAATACCGTCGGCAACGATATCTCATCATCAATAGGAGCCTCGGAGGACTGTATAATTTTTTATTTCCTAAATATAATGCGACATCGTCGTCTATATAATAAAAAATCATATTATATTATACCTTAAAAACTTGTCTGCGTTAGAAATTATTCTGTTCGCATATCTATTAAAAAACAAAACATAGCGATTTTTTTTATTATTGTATTCCCACGGAATATATTTTCTAGGGTTTTTCGTAAATTAATTGTATAATAAACGATTATTCAAAACATCACAATGTATGAGTCTTTGACCAGACTGCAGCCATCACGTTACTAACGAATTGG
This sequence comes from Macrosiphum euphorbiae, assembly GCA_949089665.1. Classification (NCBI taxonomy): domain Eukaryota; kingdom Metazoa; phylum Arthropoda; class Insecta; order Hemiptera; family Aphididae; genus Macrosiphum; species Macrosiphum euphorbiae. Next base: position 24,188,134 of record CARXXK010000004.1, on the reverse strand, counting down.
GCAGTGAATACCATATTGGCTGGTAGGTATACTCTTAACCAGAACAATAAATATTAACATAATTGTTAAAAATATTATTATATGACAGTCGTGTACGTTCCAAAAACTATTTCTTATTTACCAACTGTTTTTTTTTTTTGTCACTGCTGTTAAAATCAATCAATAGGCATATGAAAACATTTAAGAACTGACAAACACTCTACACACAAGCAGGAAGGTAAGTTTTGGAAAAATATGAGACCATGTGTTTCTATCATGATATTAAATTAAAAAATTTTAAATCAAACAAACAAGACAATGAATAATAATTTTGAACTCATGACGGTTTTTTCCAATCAAAAACTATTCAATATACAATGTAGATACTTATATAGTGATTATATACAATAATAAATAAAATTATGCCAGTGAAATAATAAGGAAAATTGTTATGCATTTAATAAGTATTTACTGTTTGTCTAGGGTATTAAGCTAAATTGAATAGCATAGAAAAATATCAAATACGTATTACTTTAAGTATCAGTGACAAGCAAAATAATTCATAGATAAATTTAAATATTTTTACTTGTTATATTATTATTCACTATACGTTGTTTATAATATATTCTTTTTAGCTATTATATGGGTGGTATAATGTAATATTTATAAATTTTTTTCTTTCTTCTCTTATGTAGTCTGCATTGTAAAGACATCATCATAATCCATAAGGACAAATATATTTTGCATTGGCCGAAATTTTATTAAAACAACAACATGTACCTAACCGTATAATTATATACGTTGTGAATAGGTGATATAATATTTATTACGAGTATTTAGAAAATAAAACGCAAGCAAGTAGACATTATTATTATAATAGGTATATTAGTACTTATACAACAGCTGCTGCGCAACAACAATATTATTATAATAATCGTTTCGATTGAGTTGTAAAATAAACCATCTAAACGTCACGTAAAATTATTGGTAGTGGACGGTGTTATTTTTTTGACAGCCAACTAGTAAATATTAATAATAATAACAGTAACGTGGATGAAATATGAAAATAATCGCTGTATAATATTATTGATATAATATAATATGAATCGCGTGGGCATACACCGACCGTGTTAATTCAGTGGGCATTCGCGTATACTATAATATTATTATCATTATTATGATAATGTGTATAGATAAGTCCAGTGCATGGTTTATCGAGTGTTTATATCGTAATGACGATATAATAATAAGAGTATAATATACATCCTTCGGTAGTCGGCGGTCGAGTGATGCTGTACCTACCTATAATATAATATCATTTGCCCGCGCGTTCTTTGTATAACTATACTAAACACGTCGCGTTGTAATTGTGTGGTAAATATTATTGTACATTATAAATACGGAGTAATTGCACCTAAGAATAGTAATTTACGTCGATTTGACCGATTCGGATGTGGGAGCGACGACGTGTAGGAATAAACAAAACTATTAAAAATCGTAATAATATATTATAATAGCTGAGCAAAATAGACTGAAAAAAACTTTTTTTTTTTTAAATATGGTTTAAACACAATAAAAAATATGATTAAATATGTATGCATTTTAGTCTGGCGTTCATTATATTTCATTATTATCGCATCGTCGGTACAAACCTAATTATTCGTACGGCAGCGTACGGGTGGGAGGAAATTACAAATTTAATATTATGACACACATAATAATAATAATACTATGATATTATGTGCTGCTGCACGCAGGAGTGTCCTGGTCGGGTACACTTTTTTCGTGCGAAACCGTCGCGAAACAAAGAGATGGGCGTGAGAAACTGCAAGCGCCGCGTACATCATCATCCGTTTGCACAGCTATATTATAATGTAAAATATATACAATGTACACTGCGTATAAGATATAAAATATATTATATTTATACGTAAATTGTTCGATATTATGTCCAATGTGCCTGCCAGTCCGCAGAGTACATGATTTATAATAATAATATAATACCTACCTAATAAATTACATGCGCGCTCATTTGTGGTTTTACGATATTTTTCGGAATTTTGGGTGTTTCCGTTTGAAATCATATGATAATATCATACATAATAATGATACTGCTTATAATAATAACACGCGTACATAGTATAAGACGTGCATACATAATAATGCGTTTAGGTGCGTAGGTGTTATAATAATATTATATAGGTACACGGTTCGTGAATTTCCCAGGACGTCAACAGAACTTAATAATTATCGTCGTACCCGTTATAATATTGATTGTCAGAGATTATAATTTTATTATAACTTGCAATTTATTATAGTATACACGTACAGACGTGGCGGTGGCATTCCGAATCGACGTGCGTGTGCAAAGACCACGATGCACGTTACAGAAAATCGTAATTGAAATTGTACATATTTGGTGGCGTTCAGATATCGCTCGGTGTTAAACAATCGCCCACCACCTCGAATCTTTAAATATTTTTTTATTTTCCCCAGATAGTCCGTCACGCCCCAGTATTAGTTATAACCTAACTTCTTTATTATAGAGCATTAACATCAATATGAATTTCCTTCGTACAAGATTTTAACCTTCTACGATACCCTGTATACGTTTGTAACCAAATAATAGTAGCAAATCAAAATCAAAAATAATAAGGAGAAAAAAAACCTACTGAGGAAAGAGTAATAACTATAACCAAGATCACAGGGGCATTGGTAGATATTAATTTCAACCTAGGAAGAAAAAGTTACAATAAAATTAGACCAAAAATCTCCAAAAAAAGATGCATTAGATTTTCACTAATCATCATGGAGGGGGAGTCAATCAAAACCACTTTCCGGGAAAATAAGTCCTCTGCAAAACGTCCCGAAAACAAGCGTCTGAAAGATGGTTTATTATATTATACTTTTATATATAGTTACATAAGCTCGTATATGTATATAAGATGTTTAAAAAAAGACATGTTACGCGACGTGCGCACAATTTACACGAAGACGAGCCGCGTGCAGACAAGTATATAATATTATACACGCCGGCAGCCGGCTTATACGTCTTATACTACGTGGAGGTGTACAGTACACATTGCGCATACATAATCATACAGATAACAGGGCTGATAAATTTCACGATTTGCACGTGCTTAGTCTTATCTTAGTCTACTCGTTTCTTTTATATGGTGTCGAGTTTGCCGAAAATGAATGATCATATTATCGAGGATGTCTCATCCACATGTGCGTAAGTTGTCTCCGTCTTACGAACGCGTGTAGCGTAGCAAATTTGCACTCAGCAGAATCGATTTTATTTTACACTTTTTAACTATTGAGTATTGACCTTTAATATTAAAGTAAATATTTATCCAATTTAAAGGTAAGAACATTATCTCTGTTAGTAGGTAAGTACGCTGATTTTTTTTTGTATTCAAATTTTAAAGCGAGTTACGAGTATTTTAAATATTAAAATGTATAATTGCTAATAACTCGCTTCACAATTATTAAAAAACCAACCAGAGAACATAGATAATATTATGCTATTACCTCTAAGTTTAATAATAAATCAATTTACTGTTATATCAACTGTAGGTAGGTGACATATTAAAATCGGTTCTGCCTAACATAAATTGTCAAAAGTTGTACGATTGTAAGACGTAGACAACACACGCAGATTTCGTTTTTCGTTCTCTTAATGGTAGGTTTATGTAAATATTGGGAGCAGCGAATTGCCACTGCGGTGCTCTGCCGGTGAATAAAAAAATTATCAAACAATGTGGCTCACCCTGTATCTATATATAATATATATATATTTTATATCATTGATGTATTTATACTGCGCAAGTACATTAAGAGCAGCTGTATATAATGATGTATAGTGTCGTATACTGTCGTGAGCCGGCGATCATTAGTCATCGTCTCGATGGCGTTGACGATCTCACACAAAGATATATTTTATTATATCTGATGTATAGGTATATACTATAAATACGTTTTTTATACAGTTCGCGTTGTGCGCGTGAAAAATACCCACTCGCACGTTAATCGATGTTCATATCAACGTCATCCATGTGTGCGGTGAGCGCGTATTCCGCGTGAGTTCCGTGGCAATTGAATTATATTCATAAAATAATGTTGAATATAAAAATTACCCCCTTGTATTTGAGCGTGCAGTAGAATGTATATTATTTGGGTAGTACTGATGTAGTACAAAGTAGGTATACATACGAATGTGGGTACGCAACATATGATAGGTACCTAATATGTTTATGAAACATATGGGTAGATTCACTCATAGTATAAAATTTTAGGCTAGATTTCCGCTGTGGGGTGGTGAACTAATTTTTGTTTGAACTATATGATGGTTTGTGAATATTTAATTATTTTTTTTCAGAAGTTCAATAAAATTCAAATTCAAAGATTAAGGAACTTTGACGTTCCGAAACGATTAAACCGTATCAGTCTATAATATAATATTTTATCGCGTAGGGTACATGTAGCGGCGAGGAGTTTCTCGGGCACCGAAAACTAAAACACACCCTAATCGGTATACCATACATTCATTCATAATTCCTATATATATATTATACATTGGAGGGTATGCAGGTCCGGCCGAAACCCGTTCGCTTACAGCAGCCGGAGAGTCCACGAGAACACGCAAATTTTTTGTATATACACTGAGCATAGGCACCACATTTATATACTTCGGTCGTATGGCCACGTGTAGGACGCATACAAATATTATAATATGTATAATATACATTATAGGTACGTCTCGCCGTATATTTTATTGTACTTCCACGCGACTTCCGTTGAATGGGTAGTTCGTAGTTATATAATATGATATAATATATGCACCTTTAGCCAGCATGATATTATATACATAACGTGCAAACGCGTGCACACACTACAGGTAAATAAAGGCGCAGCTGACCGAATTGATTTGTTCGTCTTGGCTGCAGGTGTAGTATACGCCGATAATTATTATAAGTATAACACAGAATATACTATGTACTTGGGCCGTAACTTCGAGTATCCAACGCGGAAATTTGTTCATTTTCACACATTTGAAAAGGATGGATTTACATTGCGAACAAGTCTCAAGCAGTTCTGACGGTAAATAATGAATTTTCAACAATGATAGTTAAAAGTATAATCTAGATGTAATCTAATCTATTAACTCCGAGTAAATATGTTGTATGTGAAATCTGTTTTCGCAAGAGATGAAAAAGGAGTAATAGTTCACGTAATAGAGTTTTATCGATTCGAATATTTAATTAATCTATTCCGGTGATTTTTGAAGATGTACTTACCATGTTATTTTCGTTTTGTATCAAATGCTCCCCCACATAATAATATGCATTGCAAGGGACTGGAATCATATTGAAAAGAAATGTTACTGAAATCAGAACATCCCTGAAACTTCAATTTCAATATTTTAGTGAAGCCGACATTTTGATAGTAAATTCTAAACGCATTGTACGATGTCTTTGCAGCCATGAAAAATTATAATGTCACTGGTTGAAATCTTTGGTATCAGCCAAAACAGCTGACATTTTTAATTTTAAAGAACGTAAACTGCCATTTTGGTTTTTCTATGAACCTACCTCTGGCCCATCTTGAAATCGGAACGGACTTTGTTGTATACTTCTAGGAACCGAACCGAATTCGAAAAACTCAAAAAGTTCTAGTTGCAGATATCTATTATAGTTATTGCATAATGTAATAAATAATAATAATAT